>JASPKZ010006084.1:1735000-1740000 GCA_030220185.1 Diploptera punctata
AAGGCTGGAGGTTTTTAGTACAAATCCCGGTTCCATATAATACTACTACTACTACCACTAATAATAATAATAATAATAATAATAATAATAATAATAATAATAATAATAATAATATAATGCTAATAATAATAATAATAATAATAATAATCGTAATAATAATAATGAACTACATGGTCTTTATAGGAAGCCTGATATAATGAGAACAGTTAAGTCACGTAGACTGCGATGGGCAGGACATGTTGCGTGTATGGGGAATGAAAGACGTGCATGGAAACTTCTTGTAGGAAAGCCAGAAGGAAAACGCCCAGTTGGTAGACCAAGAATGAGGTGGGAGAACAACATTAACTATGATTTGAGGGAAGTAGATTATACAGGGAATGATTAGAAAACATTAACTCAGGATAGGGATGTATGGAGAGCTTATGTTCCCAGATTCTCTGAGTGTCACAATTGATTAGTGTGTAAGCTGGAGGTCTAAGTCTAATCCCAGTTCCATATAATACAACAGCTACTACTACTACTACTACTACTACTACATATATTAATAATAATGATAAAGATGATAATGATGATGGTGGTGGTGGTGGTAGTAAGAAAAATGTGTGTCTGTTCCCGGATTCTCTGAGAATCGCAATTGATTAGTGCGTAAGGCTGGAGGTCTTTAGTACTAATCCCGGTCCCATATAACACTACTACTGCTAATAATAATAATAATACTGATGGTGATGATGATGATGATGATCATGGTGCTGGTGCTGGTAGTGAGGAAAATGTGTGTCTGTTCCCGGATTCTCTGAGTATCACAATTGATTACCGGGTAAGGCTGGAGGTCTTTAGTACAAATCCCGGTTCCATATAATACTACTACTACTACTACTACTACTACATATATTAATAATAATGATAAAGATGATGATGATGATGGTGCTACTGCTAATAATAATAATAATAATACTGATGGTGATGATGATGATGATGATCATGGTGCTGGTGCTGGTAGTGAGGAAAATGTGTGTCTGTTCCCGGATTCTCTGAGTATCACAATTGATTACCGGGTAAGGCTGGAGGTCTTTAGTACAAATCCCGGTTCCATATAATACTACTACTACTACTACATATATTAATAATAATGATAAAGATGATGATGATGATGGTGGTGGTGGTGGTAGTAAGAAAAATGTGTGTCCGTTCCCGGATTCTCTGAGAACCGCAATTGATTAGTGCGTAAGGCTGGAGTTCTTTAGTAACAATCCCGGTTCCATATACTACTACTACTACTATTACTACTACTTCTACTACTAATATTAATAATAGTGATTATGATGATGATGATGGTGGTGAGAAATATTTGTGTCTGTTCCAGGATTCTCTGAGTATCACAATTGATTAGTGCGTAAGGCTGGAGGTCTTTAGTACTAATCCCGGTCCCATATAACACTATTACTGCTACTAATAATAATAATAATACTGATGGTGATGATGATGATGATGATCATGGTGCTGGTGCTGGTAGTGAGGAAAATGTGTGTCTGTTCCCGGATTCTCTGAGTATCACAATTGATTACCGGGTAAGGCTGGAGGTCTTTAGTACAAATCCCGGTTCCATATAATACTACTACTACTACTACTACTACTACTACTACTACATATATTAATAATAATGATAAAGATGTGATGATGATGGTGGTGGTGGTGGTGGTGGTGGTAGTAAGAAATATGTGTGTCCGTTCCCGGATTCTCTGAGAATCGCAATTGATTAGTGCGTAAGGCTGGAGTTCTTTAGTAACAATCCCGGTTCCATATACTACTACTACTACTTCTACTACTAATATTAATAATAGTGATTATGATGATGATGATGGTGGTGAGAAATATTTGTGTCTGTTCCCAGATTCTCTGAGTATCACAATTGATTAATGCCTAAGACTGGAGGTCTTTAGTACAAATCCCGGTTCTATATAATACTACTACTACTACTACCACTAATAATAATAATAATAATAATAATAATAATAATAATAATAATAATAATAATAATAATAATGAACTACATGGTCTTTATAGGAAGCCAGATATAATGAGAACAGTTAAGTCTCGTAGACTGCGATAGGCAGGACATGTTGCACGTATGGGGAATGAAAGACGTGCATGGAAACTTCTTGTAGGAAAGCCAGAAGGAAAACGCCCAGTTGGTAGACCAAGAATGAGGTGGGAGAACAACATTAACTATTATTTGAGGGAAGTAGATTATACAGGGAATGATTGGAAAAAATTAGCTCAGGATAGGGATGTATGGAGAGCTTATG
Source organism: Diploptera punctata (assembly GCA_030220185.1). Taxonomy (NCBI): domain Eukaryota; kingdom Metazoa; phylum Arthropoda; class Insecta; order Blattodea; family Blaberidae; genus Diploptera; species Diploptera punctata. Next base: position 1,737,307 of record JASPKZ010006084.1, read on the forward strand.
TTCCCAGATTCTCTGAGTATCACAATTGATTAGTGTGTAAGGCTGGAGGTCTTTAGTACTAATCTCGGTTCCATACAATACAACAACAACTACTACTACTACTACTACTACTTATATTAATAATAATGATAATGATGATGATGGTGGTGGTGGTGAGAAACATTTGGTTTGTTCCCGGATGCTCTGAGTATCACAATTGATTAGTGCGTAAGGCTGGAGGTCTTTAGTAGAAACCCCGGTTCCATATAATACTACTACTACTACTACTACTACTACTACTACTACTACTAATAATAATAATAATAATAATAATAATAATGATGATGATGATGATGATGATGATGGTGGTGGTGGTGGTGAGAAAAATATGTGTCTGTTTTCGGATTCTCTGTATCACAAATGATTACTGCGTATGGCTGGAGGTGTTTAGTACAAATCCCGGTTCCATATAATGCTAATACTACTACTACTAATATTAATAATAACGATGATAATGATGATGATAATGAAGATGGTGGTGGTGGTGGTGTTGGTGATGATGTTGGTGGTGGTATGAAAAAATTGTGTCTGTTCCCGGATTCTCTGAGTATCACAATTGATTACTGCGTAAGGCTGGAGGTTTTTAGTACAAATCCCGGTTCCATATAATACTACTACTACTACCACTAATAATAATAATAATAATAATAATAATAATAATAATAATAATAATAATAATAATAATAATAATCGTAATAATAATAATGAACTACATGGTCTTTATAGGAAGCCTGATATAATGAGAACAGTTAAGTCACGTAGACTGCGATGGGCAGGACATGTTGCGTGTATGGGGAATGAAAGACGTGCATGGAAACTTCTTGTAGGAAAGCCAGAAGGAAAACGCCCAGTTGGTAGACCAAGAATGAGGTGGGAGAACAACATTAACTATGATTTGAGGGAAGTAGATTATACAGGGAATGATTAGAAAACATTAACTCAGGATAGGGATGTATGGAGAGCTTATGTTCCCAGATTCTCTGAGTATCACAATTGATTAGTGTGTAAGGCTGGAGGTCTTTAGTACTAATCCCGGTTCCATATAATACAACAACAACAACTACTACTACTACTTCTACTACTACTTATATTAATAATAATGATAATAATGATGATGGTGGTGGTGGTGGTGAGAAACATTTGGTTTGTTCCCCGATGCTCAGAGTATCACAATTGATTAGTACGTAAGGCTGGAGGTCTTTAGTAGAAACCCCGGTTCCATATAATACTACTACTACACTACTACTACTACTACCACTACTACTACTACTAATAATAATAATAATAGTAATAATAATAATAATAATAATAATGATGATGATGATGATGATGATGATGGTGGTGGTGGTGCTGGTGAGAAAAATATGTCTGTTTTCGGATTCTCTGTATCACAAATGATTACTGCGTATGGCTGGAGGTGTTTAGTACAAATCCGGGTTCCATATAATGCTAATACTACTAAAGTAAAGTATTCCCACTACAGGCCTCAGGAGGCCCTTGGGGTAGTGGGCGGTTAAAAAAAAAAGTGATCCCACAACAGGCCTCAGGAGGCCCTTGGGGTAGTAGGAGGTTAAGGCTCCCACTTTTTCTAGACAATCGGCACTTTAAGTCAGCCGGGTTGTCAGCCCTGCGTGACGGCCGCCTTTACCCCCAGAACAAGCGTCTGGTACTCATTTCCGTTAGAGTCTGAGTCGACCCCAGGGCCATAGTGCCGCCAGAGGGTTTGGGTCAGTTTAAAATCCCTGACCCCAACGGGACTTGAACCCTCGACCCTCCAGCTTGTAGCTCAGTACCTTAACCACTACGCTACGGCGTGCCCCCAGTGGGAGGTTAAGGCTCCCAATTTTTCTTGACAATCGGCACTTGATGTCAGCCGGGTTGTCAGCCCTGCGTGACGGCCGGCTTTACCCCCAGAACAAGCGTCTGGTACACATTTCCGTTAGAGGCTGAGTCGACCCCAGGGCCATAGTGCCGCCAGAAGGTTTGGGTCAGTTTAAAAATCCTGACCCCACCGGGACTTAAACCCTCGACCTTCCGGCTTGTAGCGCAGTGCCTTAACCACTACGCTACGGCGTGCCCCCTTTAAAGTAAAGTGATCCCACAACAGGCCCGGAGGCCCTTGGGGTAGTAGGAGGTTAAGGCTCCCACTTTTTCTAGACAATCGGCACTTTGTGTCAGCCGGGTTGTCAGCCCTGCGTGACGGCCGTCTTTACCCCCAGAACAAGCGTCTGGTACTCATTTCCGTTAGAGGCTGAGTCGACCCCAGGGCCATAGTGCCGCCAGAGGGTTTGGGTCAGTTTAAAAATCCTGACCCCAACGGGACTTGAACCCTCGACCCTCCGGCTTGTAGCTCAGTGCCATAACCACTACGCTACGGCGTGCCCCCGCTAATACTATTACTACTACTAATATTAATAATAATGATGATAATGATGATGATGATGAAGATGGTGGTGGTGGTGGTGTTGGTGATGGTGGTGGTGGTGAGAAAAAATTGTGTCTGTTCCCGGATTCTCTGAGTGTCACAATTGATTAGTGTGTAAGCTGGAGGTCTAAGTCTAATCCCAGTTCCATATAATACAACAGCTACTACTACTACTACTACTACTACTACTACTACTACATATATTAATAATAATGATAAAGATGATAATG